>JARHVA010003171.1:2080000-2125158 GCA_037957365.1 Torreya grandis
ATTTGTATGTTTTTCTGATGTTTGGCCTAAAATTAGAATGTATTTGGATTTGAGACATTCTATCAAACTTATATATCCTTCTACAGTCTTGTTTGAGACATACCATACACTAGGGAAAATTTTAGAGGCTATTTATAACCAGAGGGATATAAGTAGTTTTTTTTAGTTTTGAAAACGACTAATTCTATGAAATATACATAAGGTCAAATTGCCTCAATTCTATACAATTTCTTATATATGTGTTTTGAATCACCTTATAAATTATTCTTGATCTTATTTTGGGATATAGATTATCTAGAGTTACTATGCATGCATGTTTCTAATTCACTAGAAAATTATATGTGACATGTATTGGCTATTTAGAATTATCGATGTCTGTGTGTGTGTGTATGTAAGGACCACTTAGAACATAAATTAGTTTAAGGTAATAATTATATTTTTATTGACATGGTTTGTTAATTGAAATAAAAAAAATTTAAATGCCATTATTATGGATATGGTTAAGACATTTTGGCAAACCTTATTATATAGTTTATAATTTTAAAATTATGAAAATGATTCAATATTTTTGACATCATTTATAAAACCAAGTAAAACAAACATGCATTTAATTCTATATGGTTTTAATAACTAAAAAAATTAATAATAAATAATTCTCAACCCTAATGTTTATTTTATTTCTAGCATTGAATTTAGTGCATGTATAATTAAAGCTACAAGGATTGAGGTTGAGATATTGCCCCTTTTTCAGTGAATTGGCACTAGCATATTGAGAGCCCCCAAGGAAAAATTTAATGTTGGTCCAACACATCACCTATAGGATTAATGTAAGTTTATCAAATACATATGTGATGGTTTATCAAATTTTATAATCATTTATGTAAGCTATTATCAAAAGTGGAGCTATGGTAGTCAAAAGATTAGAATGAGAGGTTGGAAATGAAGACACAGATAATTTTTAAGCTAGTTTCCTTATGCTTTCAAGGTATGTATTTGTGTTTATTTTGTTCTTAGATAAGTTTTTTACATTGCATGTTGGTTTCCTTGGAAATTCTATGTCTTTCTACAAATATTTTCTTTAAAAAAGGGTTTTGTTTCTTTCACTCATTTTGACTGCACATAGTTATTCCATTTGCGCATATGATAGAAATTTGTTATATTCTCAAAATTTATGAAATGGGTATTATTGTCACTCAATTTTGGAACCTCATAGAGGTAGTTCAATCCTTCTCAAAATTTAGTGGAACATTGGATTACCCCTAGACCTGTGGGTTGTCTATTGTAGGGATAAACCTCTAGATTAAAAGGCTAGCTCCCTTGATATGTCTATTGAGCTCATGACCTTTACTAATATCTTGTTTAGGGTTGAAAAGAGATATAAGGAACATGAAATAAACCTAATACAATGAGGTGATGAACCAAGTTAATCTCCACTAGACTACTATGACCTTGCACTATGAAAGATGACTCATAAAACTGATTTCAACATCCAAGGTTTCTCTAACATAAGTATTTCAACATGAAGGTGATATGTAATACACTTCTCAAAGTGAATAAATAAGATGCCTGATTGTAGAAACTATTACCCTTTACTACACTTAAATACATATAAATACACTAACTACACTTCATGTGACCTATTAAAGAGTAGAATACTTGCACAAAACATGAAAGAGTAAGATGAACATAAGGATAGATGATTATCACTTGTCATTCAACTATGCACTACTTCACAAACTTAGATAAGGAGTTGTGAACTAAAAAAAAAACTTGAAATTATTTATTCAAAGGCAAATATAGTACTAAAACTAGAAGTACTTCACCATACCATATGTGGTTTCCATAAACCTAGCCAAATATGGCTGCTTATATAGAGAAGTGTGAAGATAGAGAGAATGACATAATAGAGAAGGATTAAAAAGTTTCCATGAGAGTTAAAACAATAAATGGAGTTATGAGATAGTAAAAATATACTTCAAAGGCCATGTGTCTCATTCTTGAATAAGTTTCAACCTTCCAAGTGGTATAGGGGTTACAAATTGGCTTTACACCTTGACTAACTTCTCTAAAATTACCCTTCTTTACATGAAATGAGTGACCAATGGTATTTAAAATAATTAATTATCCATGAATTTATATGATATAAATCATGATAAATATTACATTCCTTAATAAACTCCTTTGATCTGACATTCCATCGTTCATGTGCATAGGTGTCTTAAGACTCTTCATTTCCTATGCCTAGCTTGGCCCAAGTGGCCTAAAACTCAAGTTAATATTATTCAAGGAATTATATCTCCATTAATGGTATTAAAATATGTTATCAAGCCTAAAAAATCATTTTTTCCCTTGAACAACTCCTAAGAACTCATTTTGATCCTTAAGCCCTCACTAGGCCTAGTTTCCTTATGGCCCTAAAAACCTATAAAAATATGTGTAGGGAGTTGTATGGATGATAATGTAAAAACAAGGACATATTATATGAAACATTATGTCATTACATCTCCATGTAAAATTTCATCTCCTAATTTTGAGTGGAAGTCCATCTTTTTTGCCTTTCTCTCTCTTGAATTAGACCTCCTTGCCTTGAACCCTATTTTATTGAGCCAAACTTCTACCACACATATTAAATAAACAAAAATAATGTGATTAAATTTACCTAGGATATAACCAATCTCCATGTCACTTTTGGGGACCTAATACCCTGTAGAAGTATGCAAACCATGAAATCACCTTGTCACCTTATCTCATTTTGAGCCTATTTAAGATTGCCTTGGAAAATAGGCTTGGTTTGACCACCTCCATAATATCCTATGAAATTTTTTATACATTAATATATATTATCCAAAATGAAATCATACCATGGTTATAATGTTTTACCCTTCTTATAACACCTAAAAAACATCAAAAATCACACAAAATAAGGCATTTATCGCAATCCATACAAGTGACATTAGCATAAAAGTAAATGTATATAACCTATTGAAGTCCTAAAAAACATCGAAGAGTCTTAAATAAAAAATAGGGGAATTATATGTGCTTTAGAGGCCTTTTTTCCTTGACTGGTCACTATCAAGTTTTTAGGAGGGTTTAAGACCTGTTTAGGGTCTTACCGATTGTTCATAAAGAAAAGATTACCAATTGACCTCATTAAAATATAAAAACCTTCTTGAATTACCTCATAAACTATCCAAAATGGTTTATCTTCCCATGAAAATTTTTAAATATGGTGTGAGCATGTGAAGTTGCTCCTTGGGTGGCATCCTTAGTGTTTTTAAAGCTCAAGATAGATCCAAATTGGGTTTTAGGCCTCAAAACTCAATCTTATTGCTATGAGATGTTCAAAATACTCCAAAAAAAATTTAATTATGATTATAAATTCCTTTTATATAATAATTAGTCTTCCATATACATATGGTGTACTGGTCAAGGCGTTTGGGGTTATGAGTCTGTCACCTTCTTACTAGCCCTAAATGACATTTGGATGGAAATTGAGATGTGTTTCCACCTAAGACTATGTGGAGATATTTTCCATGTATTTTTAATACCTGAAGTACTCTCCATTAGGTCTATCACACCTTTTATTATTATTTTGAGCTCAAATAGACCGCTTGGTCTCAAGACTACCCCTTGCTAATGGAGTGGGCAAGGTTTGAGACAAAATAATGGGTATGTACACCATTAGTACAAATTTTATGGGATCATGAATGTATTAATAAACTAATAAACATAATATATATCAATTATGAAATAATTATCATGCCTATATAGGCCTCAAAACTTCAATTTCCCTCAAGACTGGTTGGGTCTGCTAATGACTATGTGTATCTTAGGTTTCATTAGGTGTTAGAATATATTTTGATCCTTTGCTCATATTGATATTAGGTGAGATATACATGACACTATATATCATTACAAATTACATATTTCAAACCCATTCATAGTCTATTACCTTCTTTAGTCAAGCGAAACCCTTACATAAGTAGGCAGACATGTATGTGTTGATTGATTATATGTGGAGTTTGAGCTCAGTTTGATCAATCATATTCAAGTTCCATTTGGTCTCATACTATATTTATGAACTATTTTCAATCTTTTAATATGACTCAAAACTCCATATATACCTATGTTATTCATTTTAGGCTTAGAACTAGACTTTTCTTTGGAGTAAGTTGTAGGTGACTCTGAGAGTGATTAACTACATACTATGAAACTTAGTCCTCATCTTCTCATCACTGATACTCCTTTGGATTTGGACTTATTTTTAGTATTTATTGGGTTTAGGTTCCTTCAAACATGATCTACCTTTCCTTTAGTTCTGAAGATGAACTGACCCTTTAAGTAGGCCTATAAGTGGCCTTTAGGGTTTGTGTTTGGAGTCATGACTATATTCCTTGGGTTTGAGACCTCAAAATCACACCAATAGCCCTCTCAATGATTATTGGATTGTTTTTAGTCTTAATTAGTTTAAAATAATTTTCAAACATACCCTATCTATTCATTCTATGCATATTAAACTACACCTATGTAGGCATGGTTTTAGGTACTCATTAGGGCTAGATGTGCACATATAGTCTTGAACCTAGTTTCTTCACTTGTAATTTATTCTTGAAGACATAAAAACCTAAAGAGTTCATTCAAATAAAAGGTAGAGTCCATAAGTTTCTTGGCATTATCAAATCCTTAACCATCTATATTTTGTATAGGTCCTATAGGTGCTTATTTGACTATGTACTTAGTTTACTTGATTATTTTGACTCTCCTCTCACTTAGATACTCTTCCTCTTGTTTTTGTTCTATCTGTCTACAATGAGAGACACTTAGAGAAAGTTTCACTATCTTGGATTTATTTTTGTATTGATTTGATGCTGGTTTGATCAAAAGAAGGGCCTATAGGCTGGGGCTTGTAGGTCATTTTTTGACTATTTTAGGACTACAAGAGACACTTTATTTAGTCCTTATAAATTTAAATACTACCAAATAATTAATATATTATTTTTACTCCTTTAAGGGATATAAATGTTTATGAAAATTATTCACATCACCAAAAACTTACCTACTGATCTATACAGACTATATGTACAATCATCTTGTGTATAAGATTTGTGTGTTGAGACTTGTAGCATATAATAAATTGAAAACAAATTTATGATGGAAGTGAGATAGTAAATACCATGTGAATGCATGAATAGGTGTGTTATGTCCTTCCATAATAATGGTTATTTTCCAAACACTCCATAGTCTGTACAACTACATATGAAGGAAATACCTATGACTTCTCATTAGAAGATGTGCATTTGGGCTATTATAATCATGTTTATCATGATTCTAGTAGTATAATATCATCTCCAGGATATCACACTATTATTTACCTTTGAGAGTGATCTAAATTAGCAATCAAACTTGCATTGGACTATTCAAACATAGATCATGTCTCCAAAAGAATCACACTTGATGAATACAAACAAGGAACACCTTCCATGAGAGAGTGAATAAAATCCATGAAACTAAGTTATTTTACATGAGTTATAAAAAATCATAGACCCTTGAGAGTGACCAACATCTCAGGCAACCAAGATTTACAACATGATCCACAAAAATAATCTATTCATTAAGACACTCTTATTCCAAATGAAAGTACATCATAGAGATGATTTTGATGATGAAACCACCATGAAAAGGAGATCCATGACCTATAAAATAATCTTGAAAAATAATTATTCTCCATAAATTTTATAAATTGGATAACAGGTGAAAGAATAACCCTTCTTAGATGGATAGGACATAGTGACTTGCTGTCACTCTTAGCAATTGTTCATAAATAAGAGTCCAAAAATATACAAAAAATATACTTATTTCAATATTAATAGGATACCTAACAATGGTAAAAGTTTTATATCCTCTCTCTCTCTCTCTCTCTCTCTCTCTCTCTCTCTCTCTCTCTCTCTCTCTCTCTCTCTCTCTCTCTCTCTCATACCATTTAGTTCAAATTTGCCTTCCTGAACTTGTGAAGAAGGTGATAAAGGATAGAAAGTGTTTAGAGTCAGTTTGACCTAAAACTTGGTACAAAGATGGAAAATGATCTGAGGGATCCCAAGGGACAATTAAAAACTCTTTTCAAATAAAAAATGATCTTGAAAGCCTTACTAGTTCTTGTAAAGTGTCTTATTACCAAGATTAGGCTTTGATTAAAGATGCTGTCAGACCTTGACTATCCCTAAACATTCCCTAACTAATATATAACATTAGGTACATTTTAAATCTTTTTAAAATGTTCTCTTCTTGTAATGGTATTTCTAACTCTTCCACATGGGCTAAAAGGTGGTTGAAATTTGTTTTCTTGCATATAAGAGTAAAATTAAAAGTTAGAGCATGATCTTATGATATTAATGACATCAAAATAACCTTTTATAATGAAAACATAACAAACTAAACCTTTGACATTGTTTGAATATTTCAAGAGCTTGTAATTGACCCCTTGGACTAGATAAGTGAAAATAAAAACATAACTTGGATAATGCTAGACAAGGACAAATATGACCATATGGAATCATTAAAGACCATTGAAGACCATGAAAATGTTGATGGACCAGCAGCCTTCTCCTTCCATTGAGCAATGGAGTCACTCTTATGCTACAATATGAAACTAATATGCTTTCTAAAGACTTAAAACTCACACCAAACACACAAAAATAAGGAAACACACATTATTCCCAAATAATTTATGTAATACCACACAAAAGACATAAAAAAATGCACATAACCTATTATATATAGACCTCAAAACATGTTTGAGGTGATGGAACCATTCCTCTTGCTTTAACTAGGATAAAAAAGGTTGTTCCTTGAGTCACAGTTGTAAGTCACCATATGATGGGTGTTTAAAAAAAAAAAATGCTTTTTAATATGATTAAAATACCTACCACTCACAGGATCTCTTCTATCTACAAGCACATCACTTGAAACTCCATTGAAAAGTCCTTCTAGCTCTCCTTTATGTCTGGTTGACAATGCAACATGTTTGATCTCCTTCATGATAATTTGGTGCTTGTCAACTTGCTTCTTAGGAATCATGGGAATTATATAATATTCAATTTCATCTATCCCATTATGATCTTGATGTCTATATCTCTGAAACTTGTCTTCTTGTTGCTCAAACATGTCTACAAAATTTAATATTGGATTGAGGCCTAGGCTGCTCTTCAATCACACATAATTATGCCTTTAGCTAATTAAACTCATTCATGATTGAATATTGAATTATAGTTACTTAAAACTATTTTTTATGCTCAATAGGTCCATAAATTACCTTAATATCAAGTTCATGTTCTTTATGAATGAGAATTGGCTTACTTATCTATTTAAACTCTTGTACTATGGCATGAAACTAGTATCATAGATCATCTTCTTCTTCATGACTATCACATTCAGGAACTCCTTCACCTGGAGTATTCAAAAATACAACATATTTGAAATCATCAAGGTCTATCACACTTGAGTACTTATCATCATCATCCATGTGAAGATAGTAGTTACCTTCTGCAGCTTGTTGAAGAGAACCATTAAGACTTACCTTAGAATGTTCATCATCCTCATCTTGAATGATGTATGTGCCAAGGCCTATCTCTTCCATGAAATACCAGGGATAATAATCATATATATTATCATTATATTAATCTAAAAATAGATCATTAATACAATCCAGTTTGGAAGATGCTCCATCATCTATGACATGCTCCTCTTGCTCATGGATAGTATAATTCAAATTAGAACTAAATTTCACATATGGTTCACTATGGAGCATGGAAAATGGTTATGTTATTATTGTCACCATAGTTCCATACCTTGTTATTAATTCCAAGAAGGACCAATCGGTAGAAACATACCCTCCTATCTTGTTAGTGAAGTCTCTTGATAGACAAATAGTAAAGTTTGTAGGCATATCTACCACCATTATGTCTTGTAGAATTGGGAAACTTGGGCAATCATGAAATAAAAATTCAAAATTTTAATGAGCCATATTGACTTGGTTGGTGTCCGATCAAGATGAATCACTTATTTGATATAAGGCTCATATTTCAATCCCAACTTATTTGTAACTAGTTTGGGCATAACTAAAGTTCTTGATCCACTATCAACAATTCAATTATGGACTAGCTTGTCTCCCACAATGAGGGTAAGATATAAATGTGGGGGATTTTTAGATTTTGTGTAAGGTTAAAAAATATGAGTATGTGAATTTTTTAGAGCTACACCACCATGATTATTTGATTGGTTGGGGATTAATATGAAGTTATGACAACTGCTCTTGAAGTAATTATTTTTGATCAAGCATGTGGAGTACTTCCCAAAGAGATATCATTATTTTGGTGTTATTCAAATATTTAATTATATTAAAAGGAGATAAACTAACATTTTATTTCATTCTTAGAGGTAATGAAGTACCTTTATCTTGAGGCAATGAAGGCTTGCTTACCTTTCCCAAGTTCTAAGTTTGAAGAGGTGTAGGACTTGTAGAGGCCGCCACATTTGCATTCACACCTTGTTGCCTTGAAGGAGGATTGTTTGTACTTGTATCCACATATTTAACATCTCCAAAAGCTCTTATATTTGACCTTGTGTTGGCTGAAACTAAGGTGCTTTGATTTAAGAAAAATCTATCCTCTACTTGAAATTTTGCAAGGCTCACTCCTTGACTACTACATTCTCCATGTGATTATTATTGCATGAAGCTCTCATCTTCTATTGTCAAGTGAGGAGAGGCCCTCTTTGAGAAATAAAATCTTGACCTTCACCATCATTAGCATTATTATACTATCCTTGAGATTACCATTATTTTATTTGAACTAAATTACTATGGATTGAAACAATGGATCTTATGTTGAGAGCAGAATTTAGATTATAAGAATTGGGTGGCCTATTGAAATTAAGTTGACCTTGTCCCCTCCATTGACCATTATGATGAGTTGGAAATATATTTGAATGTGGAGGGTAGTAGTAGGGGTTTTGGTGAACTCCAAATTATTGATTTGGTTACCTAATTTGATCTTATAAGGCCTTACATCCTGCTTCCTAATCAATGCCATCATTTGATTTCTTTGGAGTAATTTTAGGCTTACTATTTAGATTTGAGATTGAAGTAAGGCTTGGAGGAGTAGTAGACATATTAAGTAAGATGACAATTTAGAAAATTTTAGGGAGTTTACCAGCTTAAACCAAACCATTCTCAGCTCTAATATCTATATCATAGGCCTCAAATAAAGTATTTACACCCATGGATTGTAACATAATAGTTATATCAGTCCTCTTATCTCTAAGGTAGGTTGGGATTTTTTTTTTGCAAGGGGTCTCATTAGAGGTGGCTACCTATTCCATGTACTTTGGAACATTTCATTTAAATCATGAATGGAATCCTTAGGCTCTCTTTGAATGACATCAATATGATGGATCGATGATGTATGCTCACTTTTATATTCAAACCTTTGAGTTAACATCTCACCAAACTCATCCCAAGTAATGATACATCCTCCAGGTAAGGTTCTATAAAAATCAAGGGATTTTACCCTAAGAGATATGGAAACCAATTTGATTGCTATATTAATCTCAGTGATTACAAAATTACAAAATTTATAAATGTCTCTAATATGCTCACTTGGGGTGATAGGACCTTCACCATTTAAAGAAGGAACACTCTTGGTGGCATTGGGAGGGATATTATTATAGGCATTAAGGTTTATGGTATTTTTAGTATTGAAATCTAGGAAAGCATGTTGCCTATCCATGTTACCTTCAAACTCTTCTTCACTCTCTTGCTCTTCTTGAATTTCAAAGTCTTTTTGTTCTTCAGGCTCTTCAAGTGTCAAGATAGGCTCAGGATATTGAACTTCAAGAGGAAGTTCGAGATGAGGGAGTGAATTTATAGGATGATTACCTATACTAGAAATTGATCTAGTAAGGAACATGGATCATGAACAAAATAAATAAGAAATTAGTTTAAAACCAGATGTTATACCTTCGATGGAGTCACAAAATGTTGAGTAGAAAACACTTATGCAGTTGTGATGTTGTCAAGAATAACATTCACTATGAGAATAAGTGCTTGAGACAATAGTACCACTGAGCATGAAATAACTATTATCACTCAATTTTTCCAAATTGAGTGGAACATGGGATTACCCCTAGACGTGTGGGTTGTCTATTGCAGGGGTAAACCTCTAGATTGAAGGGATAGTTCCCTTGATATGTCTATTGAGATCATACCATATACTAATAACATGTTTGTGGTTGAAAATAGATATAAATAACATGCAATAAAACTAATATAATGAGGTGATGCACTAATTTAATCTCCACTAAACTCCCATGTACTTGCACTATGAAAGATGACTCAAAAAACTAACTTCAACATCCAAGGTTTCTCTAACATAAGTATTTCAACATGAAGGTGATATGCAATATAATTCTCAAGGTGAATGAATAAGAGGTCTGACTGTAGACACTATTACCCTTTCCTAACTAACTACACTTCATGTGACCTATTAGAATACTTACATAAAAACATGAAAGAGTAATATGAACATAAGAATAAATGATTATCACTTATTATTCAACTATGAAATACTTCACACACTTAGACAAGGAGTTAAAAACTCAAAACTAGATTGAAATATTTTATTCAAAGTCAAATATAGTATTCAAATTAAAAGGGCTTTGCCATACCAGATGTGGATTCTACAAACTTAACCTAAAGTGCTTGTTTATATAGAGAAGTGTGAAGAGAGAGAGAGGGGCATAGTAGATAAGGATTGAAAAGTTTCCATGAGAGTTAAAAAATAAATGGAGTTATTATATATTCCAAATAGACTTTTAATTCCATGTGTCTCACTCTTGAAGAATATCTAACCTTGCAAGTGGTGCAAGGGCTACAAATTGGCTTGATACATTAACTAACTTTTTGAAAATTACCTAAGTGACATATGGGATTTATAATCAATAAATAAATAAATATAAAAATATATTATAGAACTCATGAGACATCTTCCATGCCTTAATAAAATCCTTTGATCTAACATTATGTCATTCATGTGCATAGATGTCTTGAGACTTTTGATTTCCCATGCCTAACTTTGTCCAAGTGGCCTAAAATTCAAGTTAACTTTCTTAAATGAATAATATATCCATTAATGGTCTGAAAATATTTTATCAAGATTGAAACAAACCATTTTGACTCCTAAAATAATTCCTAATAACTCATTTTGCTCCTTAGGCCCTCAGTAGGCCTAGTTTCCTTATAGCCCTAAAAACATGTAAACCTCATTGTGTAGGATTTTTAAAAATTATAACGAGAAAAAAATGAAATATTATAGGACAAATTATGTCCTTAAATCTCCACATCAAATTTCATCTCCTAAATTTGAGTGGAAGTCCATATTTTCTACCTTTCTCTCTCTTGAATTAGGCCTTAATTAGGCATCCTTACCTAGAACCATGTTTTCTTGCTCCATACTTCTGACGCAAGAGTGAAATAACCAAAAAGTGTGTGATTTAATTTAAATTATATATAAAAAATTTCCATGTCAAATTTTGGGTCCTAAAACCCTATGGAAGTATGCAAAAAGTGAAATTACCTTATCACGTAGTCTCGTTTTGAGCCTATTTGAGACTGCCTTGGAAAATGATCTTAGTTTTACCACCTAAAAAATATATTGTGAAATTTGTTTTAATTTAATAGCTATGAAAAATCACAAATGACATCATATAATTATTGAGAAGTTTAACCCTTCTCATAACACCTATAAAACATCAAAAATCACACAAAATAAGGCATTTATGACAATTCAAACATGTGACATTAGCTTAAAATTACATTTATATAACCTAATTGGAGTTATAAACAAAATAAAATAGGTTTTAGGAACTAAATGTGGTATTATATGTGCTTTATGGGTCTTTTTTCCTTGACTAGTCACTATGAGGGTTTTAGGCGGGTTTAAGACCTATTTGGGGTCTTAACGGTTATTCATAAAGAAAAGATCACCAATTGACCTTATTTAAATTATAAAAAATTATTAAATGACCTCTTAAACTATCCTAAATTTATAAACTTCCAATTCAAAGTGTGAGATATGGTGTGATCATGTGAAGTTGCTCCTCAAGTGGCGTGCTTAGTGTTTCCAAATCTCAAAATAGGTCCAAATTAGATTTTGGGTGATCCAGAGATCATTTTGGAAAAGTTTAAAAATCATATTTATACTTTTATCCTCGCATATTACTCATAAATATCTTTATAATGGTATGTGGAACTCTAGAAATAGAGCTCATTTGCTCCTTGTGCAGCCAGTCTAAGTTTCGATCAAAGCAAGTCACTAGGAAGTCAACACTAGTTAAACTAGAAAAATTGATGATCTTGGAATGTTTATAAACCATTTACATGTTGTATATATATTTTATATATTTTATCACATTTTATGGTCAAAAAAATGGAGTTCATATGTGAAAGTTATGACCAGTCAAAGTTATGGTCAAAGTGATGACGTGGCCATAAAGTGACGTGGCAATAGAGTTACATGAAAAATGAAAATCCATTTTAATATGGTTAAAATAAAAACCATCATATATTGGTGAATAATTATCACCCCATATTTTTAAATAAATGGTATATTATTAAAATTCCTATATTAAATTGTAAAGGGATAATATCAATCCCATAAAAAAATGGTGAAATGGGATATTATCCAATCCCATCAAAAAAGGTGGGTATAATGATTAATTGAACTATTTTTGCACCTCCAAAAAGTATATAAATGGGTGAGGGATTATTTTTAAATAATTATAATGGGAATTGAAATTGGAATTTAGTGAATTCATTCCAAGGTTTCAAAGCTCTCATGACAGAGTTGAGAGTCGAAGTGCCGAGGGCCAAAGAGCTGAAATGCTAAGAGCTGAAGAGCCAAGATTTGAAGAGATCAGATATAAAGAGCTGAATATATAAAGAGGTGAGATCTAAAGAGTGAAGAGTTGAAGATCCAAGAGCTGAAGGGCTGAGAGCTAGAGCAAGAGATGAATCTAGCCATATGCTAAGAGACCTGATTTGAGTTTGTTTGAGCCACTTTTTAAAGCCTTGAAGTGATAATTTTGGTAGATAACTTTAGTAATGTGATATTTATTTTCATGACATGAAGGTGGAAGCTTCATTTGTGAGTTTTGGGACTTTTTGAAGGTTTGTTGCTAAGTTTTATGCAGTCTTACAGGTGTGCTTCAAGAAAGTGGAGAATATGTCCAAAAGTTATGATACTCTTCGAAGGGTTGAACATAAACATTTTGAAGTGTTATGGGAAGGTGAAGAATCTTTTTGAGAGTTTTAAGATTATTTCAAGGTCCATAACATGTGAATTCATTATTATTTTGTAAGGGTTGCTTTGTACTTGCAAACATTTAATAATGAATTGGTTCAACTAATTTGTGAACCCAGAGATGTAGGCATTGACAAACTTTGTAATCAAACATTATGTTGTGTGGTTGGTATTATTAAATTTATTTTCTTTAATTTTATTATTTTATAGATTAATTTTGGTATATATAATGAATTACCTACAAAGATCTAAGGTAAACTTTTTGCATAAAAATTAGTATTAGTTTACGGATCATTGGGACTCAAACCTCAATCTTAATACCATGAGAGGTTTAGACACCTCTAAAAAAAATTCCTTGTATAGGATCGTTACCCTTTTGTATACATCTGGTGTACTAGTCAGGGCGTTTGGGGTTATGAGTTTGTCACCTTCTTGCTATCCCTTAAGGGCATTTATATGGAAACTGAGGTGTGTTTCCACTTGAGAGTGTGTAGAGACCTTTTCCATGTATTTTTAATACTTCAAGGACCCTCCATGAGTTTTAACATACTTTTTTTATGCTTTTGAGCACAAATAGACACATTGGTCTCAAGATTGCCCCTTGACAATGGAGTGGGCAAGGTTTGAGACAAAATAGTGGGTATCTATACTATTAGTATTAATTTTAGGGGATCATGAATGTATTAATCAACTCAACCATAATATTTATCAATTTTCAAAGCATGATCATTCCTATATATTCCTTAACACTTCAATTTCCCTTAAGACTGGTTGGGTCTGCTAATGACTGTGTGTATCTTAGGTTTAATTAGGTCTTCGACTATGTTTTGATCCTTTTCTCATATTTATATTAGGTCCAAGTATTAGGTGAGATATCCATGAACCTATAGATAATTACAAATGACCTCTTTCAAACCTATTCATAATCCATTACCTTCCTTTAATCAAGCAAAACCCTTACCTAAGTAGGGAGACCTGTATGTGTTGATTGATTGTATGTGGATTTTGAGCTTAGTTGGATCAATCCTCTTCAAGTTAAATTTGGTCTCAAACTAACTTTATAACCTATTTTAAATCTTATAATAGGCATCATGAATCCATATATACCTCTATTATTTACTTTAGTCCTAGAACCAACCTATTATTTGGAGTAACCTATAGGTGACTCTGAGAGTAATTGACTACATATTGTGAAACTTAGTCCTCATATTATCATCAATAATCCCCCTTTGGATTTGGACTTATTTTTAGTCTTAGTTAGGTTTAGGTTCCTTCAAACATGCTCTATCTTTCTTTTAGGTCTAAATAAGAACTGACCCTCCAAGTAGGCCTATAGGTGGCCTTTAGGGAATGCGTATGGAGTCATGATTGTATTCCTTGGGTTTGAAATCTCAAAATCACACCAATAGCCCTCTAAATGATTCTTGGATTTCTTGAAGTCTTAATTGCATTCAAAGCATTTTCAAACATACTCTATTTATTCATTATGTGCATCTTACACTACACCTAAGTAGGCATGGATATAGGTACTCATTAGGGCTAGCTATGAACATATAGTCTTGAACCTGGTTTCATCACTTACCATTGATGTTTGAATACATCCAAACCTAAAGAGTTTATCCAACTAAAAGGTAGAGTCCATAAGTTTCTTGGCACTATCAAACCCTTGATAATATCTATTCCAGATAGGTCCTGTAAGTATTTATTTGATTGTGTACTTAGTTTACTTGACTCTTTTGATTATCCCTTCACTTAGATACTCTTACTCTTATTTTTTTCTATCTATTTGTAATGAGAAAGACTTGGAGAAAGGTTCACTATATTAGCTTTATTTGTGTATTTATTTGATGTTGGTTTGATCAAAATGAGGGCCTATAGGCTAGGGCTTGTAGGTCAGATTATGACTATTGTAGGACTACAAGAGAGACTTTATTTAGTCATTAGACCTTTCAACACTATCAAATCATTACTCTCTTCTTGTTACTCCTTCAAGGGCTACAAAAGTTTATGACAATGCTTCACATCACCTCTAACTTACTGATATGTACAGACTGTAGGTATAATCATCTTGCATATAGTATTTATGTGTTGAGACTTGTAGAATATAATAAATT
Source organism: Torreya grandis (assembly GCA_037957365.1). Taxonomy (NCBI): domain Eukaryota; kingdom Viridiplantae; phylum Streptophyta; class Pinopsida; order Cupressales; family Taxaceae; genus Torreya; species Torreya grandis. The sequence goes on from JARHVA010003171.1 coordinate 2,095,467, forward strand.
TAAAATAAATTGATGATGGAAGTGAGATATTTAATACCATTTTAATGCATGAAAAGGTGTGTTATGTCCTTCCATAGCAATGGGTATTTTCTAAACACTCTACAATATGTACAACTGCATATGAAAGAAATAAATGTGATTTCTCATTGGAAGATGTGCATCTAGGATATTATCATCATATTTCTCATATTTATAGTGGTATAATATTATTTCCATGATTTTAGGCTATGATGTACCTCTAAAAGTGATCCAAATTGGCAATTAATTATGCATTGATTTGTTTAATCATAGATCATGTCTCCAAAAGCATCACACTTGAAGAATACAAAAAAGTATCACCTTACAAGAGAGAGTGCATAAAATACATGAAAATGAGTAATGTTACGTGAGTGATAAATCATCAGATATCTTTGAGAGTGAGCAACATCTTAGGAAACCAAGATTTACAATAGGATCCACTTAAATAGTCTGTTCATCAAGACACTCTTCTTCCAAATGAAAGCAACTCATAGAGATGATTTGGTTGATGAAACCACCATGAAAATGAGATAAATAAACTCTAAAATAATACCTAAAAACCATTATTCTCCTTTAATTTTTTAACTAGATAAATAAGTGAAAGAACAAACCCCTCTCAGGTAGATAGGCCATAGTGACTTGATGTCACTCTTAATGATTGTTCATAAATAAGAGATCACTGATATGTAATAAAATTCAACTAATTTAAATATTACTAGGACCCCTAACAATGGCCAAAGTTTAAGCTCTTAACTCTCTCTCTCTCTCTCACTTTTCTATACCAATCAGTTAAAATTTTCCTTCCTGAGCTTGTGAAGACAACTATGGAGGAGAAAAAGTATATGGAGTATCATTTTGACATAAAACTTGGTAACAATTTGTAAAATGATTTAATGGATCTTAAGGGACACTTAAAAAAAAATTTAAACTAAAAATTGATCTTGCAAGGCTGTACAAGTTCTTGTAAGTGTTGTTTTTCCAAGATTAGGTGTTGAATTGTAGATGTTATTAGACCCTGACTATCCCTAAACATTATCTAACCAATCTCTAACATCAGGGACATTTTTAATATTATTAAAATGTTTACTTCTTGGAGTGGTATGTCCAACTCTTCCACATGAGCCAAAAGATGGCCAAAATGTGTTTTTTGCATATAAGAATCAAATAAAAAGTTAGAGCATGATCTTATGATATTGATGACATAAAAATAAACTTTTATAATGAACCTAGACCAAACTAAACCTTTGACCATGTCTGACTATTTTAAGACCTTGTAATTGACCCTTAGGACTAGACAAGTGAAAATAAAACCATAACTTAGACAATGCTAGACAAGGACAAATATGACCATATGGAACCATTAAAGACCATTCAAGACCATGACAAGATTTTGAGAACCCATTGAGTTTTAAACCTAGATGGGGTGACCAATTTTGTCAAGAATGTCAAAATTTGGTTAATAAGTATTTTCAGCTTACTCAGAATTATGGTTGAAATGACCATGGGGCTTTGTTGCATTTATTTAGTTTGTTCTTTGTGCATTATTTAAAAGAAGTATCTTACATGCCATTGTTTTATGTGCAATATTTAAAATACTAACCATATAATATAATAAATTGAGTATAACTTAAATTGTTTATGTGATAGAAGATTAATATAAGATTATCCTGAGTTGTTTTATTTCATTTCTTTTTTGGATAATTGATATAAGATTGTTCCATAAATAATTTATTATACATGTTTTCATCATGCCACGATAGCATATTGACTCTGTAGTTGATTTATTTTCTTCTAGATGTATCATGTGATTCGAATAAGTACTTTCTTGTTACAACACATGAATCTATAAAAATAAAACAAATATGATGGTTTGGTGCAAAATTTCCATCTTAAATCATTTTGAGACTAACACTAAACACTAGAAGATTAATTTTTTTAGGATGAATCTATAATGGATTGAGATATCTATGATGCAAATTAAAATTTCAAATAACCAATAACATCTCCCACCCATTTGTACATGTGCCATGCAATTTTTACTTTGATAAAAATTAGTGAAAAAGAAATAAAGAAATTTTCAAATTTGCCCAGCCTTTTAAAATTTATATTTTCATTACAATATTCTGCATGCTTTTCGGGTCCTTATCAGTTCTTAAGAAATTAGTATAGCCTTTAGTTTTTCTTAAAAGGAATTTAAAATTTATCCCTTTTAACCAATCAATAGCTAATATTTTTTTGCATGGGCAGACTTGCAATGTAAAAATTTATAAATGTGCTTATTTCTTAAAAAAAAAAAATTTAAAAACTCATTTTTGAATTATGACTAGAGGATAGGTTTGAGATCTTATTCCTAGCTTTAACAATCCCAAAAATGATGGTATCATGTAAGTATAAATGTATTTAATATTTATGCCTCTTATTAATATTGGCATGAGTGGTCAACAATGATATGAATGAATAAAGAATTTCTATACTAATGAGACAATAACCATATTCACCTAAATGGTCCAAAAAAACATGAATGCCCCCAAAACATATACTATTCATAGTTATACCCCAAGTAGAAGTGGATTATGTTTGTATATTAACTTATGAGCTTTGTAAATCAACATTATAATACAGGGATATAATGTTGATTGAGCCCATGTTGTACATTTTATGTCCTTGGCCTTCTAGCTACACAAACGCAAAGGGCCCTATAAAAATGTCAATTCTAATTTCTAATTTCCAAGGCTTCAAATTTGAGTTTTCATAAATTTGAGTGTTTGTGTCTTTCCTTTCCATGTGGTAAGATAAAATAGACCTTATTATATAGTTTATAATTTTAAAACTATGAAAATGTTTTGAATATATTTTTCAATTATGTCATCCATGTTTTTCATATTTGTCTTGCCCTATGGCCCCATAGTCAGTTTATACTTTATACTATGATTTTTTATCATAATTTTTGATATACTTAGTTTATTATATTATCTAGTTGGTCTTTTTAGAGACTTAAAAAGGTTTGCACTTAATTTATGCTAAGTACTATACATGATCTTATCATATGTATTGCATAAAAAGAGTCCTAGAGAACCATATTTTTGGGACATGAAGGATAAGATAAAAAACATTATCGAATTCAAACTCCCTCTCAGGTTCATCTCAAATCTTTATCATGTTACATACATTTATTCATTGATTTTCGCAAGGCTGAAATATGATCCACTAGATGGAAGACTTGTTGACTTGCTCTGGTAGCCTTCACAACTTTTGTATATAGGCCTAATAAATAAGATACACATGAATCAACTATGAGGCTCATGTTTTGAAAACACAACTAGCCATAAAAATTATAGAGAGGCTTTCATACTATATTTTATTTTTAAATGTTTAAGATAATAGTTATATTTTGGTTGGCATGGTTTGTTAATTGAAATAAAAATATATTTGAAAGGCCATTATTGATTATGGATACGGTTTAGACATTTTGGCAAACCTTGTTATATAGTTTATAATTTTAAAACTATTAAAATGTTTTGAATATATTTTTTAGTTATGTCATCCTTGCTTTTGATAGTTGTCTTTCCCTATGGCCCCATAGTTGGTTTATACTCTATACTCTATTTTTTTTGTCATAGTTTTTACTATTCTCAGTTTATTATATTATTTGGTTGGTCTTTAGAGAGACTTATAAAGGTCTGTACTCAATTTATACTAAGTCACATGGCCATCAAATTTAGTCCTTAAAAAGAAGGAATAAACTAATCATTAAAAAAGACAAATTTAATCATTAAAAATAAGGAACCCTAAATAAGATCTCAACTTTAAACTTCTCATCCTCTAACCTCTTTTTCCATTGGTTTTTTAGTTAACATAAATTCTTCAAATTGCTTAAAATGCTAGAACCATGAAACCCTCAAATCTAAATTCATATAACTTCATTTTTGTTAAATTTTTATTCCTTTGTGGTTGTGGGAATTATGAAGTGAGAGATAGTTGTAATAGGAGGCCAAGGAGGATTATAAGCAACTAACAATGAAGTATAATACAATTAATAAATACAAGCATTACATATTGGTAAATGTTCACACACTTTTAATGAATTCTATCTATTTTTATAGGATTTGAACTGTTGCCATGTTATTTTTTCATTAGATATTTTTTCACAAGGTGAAAACTCTTTTTTGTCTTATATCAAAACCCTAAATATTAGACACAATTTGGTTATCATGGAGGATTGTTTGTTTAGTAATGAGATCAATAAGCTTTTTGTATTTGTTTTGGATTATTTGTTTTGTAATGAGATCATCAAGACCTTAAAAATCTTGTGAATGCGTGTCTTGGAATTTATGTGGCAATGATTTTTTCTTAGATTATCACACACCTACTTAGGGTTTAGATTTGGGATGGGTTTGTAGAAGTTATTATTCATGATTTTCTAATGTCCTTTTTGCTTGGATTTATTCATATGGGTAAGTGTTTGAAATGGCTAGACTACCCCCATTTTTGCATGGAAAAGTAAAATAGTTATTCCAAAAAGCCTCAAAAATCCACTAATCATAATTGTTATTCCACCTCAAGCATATTTATGGCATGAATGTGTTTGAGGAAATGGGTTTAACTATAATGTTTTTTAATTATTTATTGATTTGAATATGATGCTTGATTCACCATCTATTTATAAGTTTTTTGAAAGAGACAATAAAATTACCAGTCAATTTATATCAGTGTGGTGATTGTGCCAAAGATTCACCAATAGAACTATACCTAAACTTTAAGATTCATTAGGATTTTATAGTAAGATTTCTGGGGTCCATTCTTAATATTATCCTTACCATACACAAAATATTATATGAAAAACACCCTATTCTACCCTATTTTAAAGCTTTGTTTGAGACATTCTATCAAACTTATATACCATACTACTTTTTTTGAGATATCATATCAAACATAATTCATGCATTATCCATTACTAACCTAGAAATTATCTCTGAGCTTATTTTGTATGCTTGCACTTGAGCTATCTCCTTCCACCTTGGATCTAATAGGGATTGAATCTTAAATGATAGAGATAATTGCTCTATCCTTTAGGTGGATCACAATAGTAGGTTCATGTTATGGTGAAGTACACCTAAATGTGCCTTGTGAGGAATTATAAGATGGAAAGGAAACATAATTATAAATAGTGTATGCTCCTCCATGATGTAATGGTTGCATGCCATGTAAGTGGTGATGTTTGGATTGATAGTTGATGATCATAGTTATTGATGTGTGTAGAGTTAGGGTTGGCTTGAATGTTGGTAGTGTCTATTGGTAATCAATAATTATTAGATTCTATGGTAAGTAGTTAATGTGGATGGTTAAGCTAAGCATTGATAGACCTAAAAGCAATTAATGACTTAACATTGAAAAGTCAGTTAGTGGTGGGGTTAGGTGAGTTGACACTAGCACACACATAGTTTGTGAATGTTAGTCAAGATCAACCCATTTTATCCTCCTTTAAAATACATGCTTAATGTAGATATATCTCTTTGAGCATCAAACATATGAGAGGTAACTCCACACTATAATTCCATGGTGGTAGGTCCAGTCAGCATTGCAATCATGTAAATAAAATCTTGAAATAGGGGCCAAAATATTTGGTGGCTTGGTATATGGTGTTGACACACCTAGGGAGTTATAAGTGGTGTTGTTATATGTATTTGATATATGCTAGTTGAATCTCTAGCACATCAACATTATCTTTTGCATACATAGCATAATGTAAAACCACTAGTTGTGGATCTACCACCCTTACTCGCTGGTAGTTAAAAGCATAATAAGAAATTAAGAGGAACTATAACATCTTCATTTCTATTCAATTTATGACATATATTTACTTAATCTCTCTTTATATATTTATGATGGGAAATGGTATGGAAAGGCTAAGTCAAAGCTGTGTTTAATTCGTACATGGCACCCATTTATTATGTAGTCAGGGAATATACAAAAAATATCTGGAGATGAATCAAAAGTGAATATTTTCTTGTTAATTTTCACTATAATGTCTCTACATAAAAAAATCCCATGATTTTCACATAATTATTCATGTTTTGTGGTGGGAAATATAAATAATACAATCAAAAGATTCAAATGACAACCCACTTCTAATTTTAAAAATTAAATTTTTTAAAGGGCCCATGTAATAAACATGCTAGCAATTACCACTAATTTTTTAATGGTCAAATCGATTAGGATTTATAGATAGATGTCTAAATATTTGGTTTATTTCTTTAATTTTCCATTTGAATATTCAAATACTCTATGTAACTAACATAATATGGAACCAAATATCACTAGTATCTCAAGGCTTATTGTGTACTAGGCCTTGTAGATATTGACATCAAGAGACTTCCTCTACATAATTTTTTAATTGATGTACAATATGTATTGATCATTTCATAGCTACATAGATCATGGATCAACCTTGAGTACCATGGTCACTTTTAAAACTCCATACAATTACATGTTCACACCCTTGCATCATTTTCACCTTGAGCAATACCAAAGAATCGATCATGTAAATTCATGCAACATTGTACTGCCCAGTAGCTCCAAATGTTTGATCTTAACCAACACTAAAAAAATGGTGGGGTCCACACTCTCAACCAATCACATAAATCCATACAAAAAGTGTTAAATGTATACACACAATATTTCTAATATTTATCAATTATTGACGCTTTCTTTTTTGTAGGAACCCATTGAGTCTTAATCTCTTTGAGTGCATGCCTTAAAGGGTGCATTAGGAAAGGGGTGGGTAGACCATTGGTGATTTTCAATATTTTTGTTCCCTATACCACCACTTAAAACCAACATAATTATCTCCTATATATTTCCCTAAGCTTTGACACCTCCCTTACACATTATTCCAAGTAATTCACCACCTCAAATAACCCCTACCTAAGCCAAAACCTCTTTTTACATTCCTTCAAACACATTCAAATGGGTCGACCATGTTATGGGAATTGAGCATGTTATGATATTAAGTCGGCCCATCTGACTTAGTCTAGGACCTAACTACTTTATTTACTAAACAACTAAGTCAACTAGGATCACTATGTTAGCTAATAATTCAAAAGGGTTTAGGGTTAGATCCAACTATATAAACACATCCTTTACCCCAATTTCATTAAGATATAAATATAATCATTTAATTTTCACATATTTATATGCTTATCCACCTTTCTACTTTAGGATTCAATGCTTAGGGTTTCATACTTCCTTTGGAGATAATAACCTTGTCTTGTGGGAAAAGTCTTTTGGATGCGTAAGAGAACTCTTGTAACCTAGAGATAACATATCTTTGTTATCTTTACAAACCAAAACAACCTTTTATAAAGCACCAATAACTAAGGGAGATATTGAGACTCAAGGGTTTGTCTTCAAGGTAAGTATTCCTAAATCTTACTCCTCTTTTATTACTAGATATATTTACATGTATTAGCTTATGAATGTATTTATCTCTCCATTATTAGGAATACCTCTACATTAACTTGAGTAGAGTTCTTATTTGCACATTTACTTTTATGTTTATTATCCCCCATTTATGCCACAAGATTTGGTGAGCACTTGATTTTATTTTACTTTTACTTTGTTGTAAACCATAGGACCTAGCTAGGGTTATTATATGGTATTAATTGAAAAGAGGCTTTGGAATATTCTCTAGTGATATTTTGTGGTAAGAGACCCCTTAGTTATGTCTAACATATCCATATGGTCATGACAATGATTATCTAAATGTACCAAAAAGTGGAAGGGATAGTTTGAATTATATTCTTCAAGCTAGGATTGATTTTTAGATCAAATTCACTTTCCCTTGTATACACTAAATATTTAAAAAAATTGATTGGTTATCCAACTAAAGTCAACTAGTTTGTGAGTGCCAGTTAAGCTTGCCCACTCCAAACATCATGCACATTCTACATAGTGCCTGGATCCATGATTCAAAGACCCAAATACATCAATGTGCACTCCTCCTGAAAGGCAAATAATACATGATATTAAAAGGATTAGTTGATGTGGGGTTGATGGGCATCGCCCCCCTTCATGGGAAAATACTCCGGGCCAAAATACATATTTTTAGTCTTGAATTCCATCATTGATGTTTTATGCAACACATTATTCTATGCAACACCTTTGTCTGACATCATAAAATTTCACTATATACACTATTCAAACCTATGGATAATTCCTAAATCTATGCATAACCCTTTGACACTCCTAAATCCATTACATGATAAAACACTTTTCAATACAATACACATCTAGAGGTCCAAACATTAACCATTGAAAGATGAAAATTAACACTTGGCCAAAGGGTTCAATTTCAGTAATGGTTTTGAATCCTTCATGACATTTAATCTATTAGGTAAATGCAAGGTAATGGGGGGCAAAAGGGGAGGTTAAAACAATAGTTTTTTTCTAAAAATAATAATAGTTGAGCTTGGAGAGAATTTCAAAGACACTTGGACAAAGAATTTGATAGTAATGTAAGAATATGAATTGTATAATTTTGAATGTAGTTTATAAATATATAATTTATTCAATACTAAAATGAGAAAAACATATATGAAATTGATGCATTTTTGACAATGGCATGGTACTTTTTTTTGAAAACATATTTAGATTACAAGTGTAAAGGAACTCTTATTTTGAGTAAATGAATGAAATTTTGTATGAAATTTCATATATGGATAGAGAAAATGTCAAATATTATTGAGACTATTTTTTATTAATTTTTTAATACACACACACACACACACACACACACACACACACACACACACACACACACACACACACACACACACACACACACACACACATACATATATATATATATATATATATATATTGGTGCATTTTTGACAATGGCATGGTACTTTTTTTTGAAAACATATTTAGATTGCAAGTGTACATGAAATCTTATTTTGAGTAAATGAATGAAATTTTGTATGAAATTTCATATATGGATAGAGAAAATGTCAAATATTATTGAGACTATTTTTTATTATATATATATATATATATATATATATATATATATATATATATATTGATGCATTTTTGACAATGGCATGGTACTTTTTTTTGAAAACATATTTAGATTACAAGTGTACAGGAACTCTTATTTTGAGTAAATGAATGAAATTTTGTATGAAATTTCATATATGGATAGAGAAAATGTCAAATATTATTGAGACTATTTTTTAATATGTGTGTGTGTGTGTGTGTGTGTGTGTGTGTGTGTGTGTGTGTGTGTGTGTGTTTTAAATAATTTTACAGGTCAATAAGGATGAAAAATTGAAACTGCAAGTCTATGAACACAAATTTTTGACCTTAATTTTAGGAATTTTTTTTTTCAAAGCATAGCCAATGATGTCTAGATTATTGAGATATAAGTTTTATAAAATTTCAATTAACAATAAAAAATTTATAAATCTATTTTTAATGATGTATGTATAAACCATAGTGATGTATGTTGTGTAGAGATTAATTAATAATTAAAAATAATATATATATATATATATATATATATATATATATATATATATACACACATACATACATACATATATATATATATATATATATATATATATATATATATATATATATATATATATATATATATATATATATATATATATATACATACATACATACATACATACATATATATATATATATATATATATATATATATATATATATATATATATATATATATATATATATATATATATATATATATATATATATATTCAAAAACTAAATTCTCCCATATACAAAATCATATAATATATTTTTAAAAATAAATAAATCTACTTACCTAAACATGTCCACAAAGTAGGAAAAAACTTAAAAATGTAACAAGAGTAGTGTGCTAGTCTAGTGTAGGTCCGAGTGTTAAGTTTGAATACTCCAAACCTAAAACCATGTCTCTTTTGGAGGGAAACTCAAAAAAATAAAAAATGTGGAGCCTTTTCTAAAGGGCATGCACCCTATGTAATGTTAAGGGTGTATGCCCTTTCAAACACTATTTTAGAGGGAATGATCATAATTTTAAAAATGTGGAGCAAAGGGCATACACAATATTTAGTACGAAGGTTGTATACCCTATATAGTGCCCTATAGTTTTGGTTGTGTTTGTGATTTAGAATTTATATGTAGTAAAATTAGTATAAGTTTACATTAATTTGTATTACATTTTATATTTTTATAATTTAAATTTATTTTTATAATGATAATAAATTAGTACCACTTTGCATCTTCTAAAATTGATTCCAGAGCTTCAGGAGTTACCATTTTGAAGACAGCTTTTCTTAATACATTTTGGTTAATACTTAGTTTTAAAAATTATAATATTGAACATAAGGTGTAAAACTATAGTAGGTATATAGGCCTATTATATATGTGATACGATTACTTTATATATATATATTTTAGAGATGATAACCTATCTATGGTCAAGGTGCCATATAGATATATATGGTTGAATAGAGATATAGGCGCTGGTAATGAACCTGAAAACTAAAAAAAAGAAGAAAATTACCAATAAGCCAAGATCTTGAAACAATAATCAGAATTGATTCATAGTGATTGATTGAAATAATTAAAACCTGCACCATGGTTAAATAAGCCTCAACTCAGAATTTATAGTTTACATGCAAAATTTGAAAAAAAAACTAAAATCTAAAAAAAATGCCTATTTTTTAAAACTCCTAAAATATCCCAAAAAACTTCCAAAATATCCTAAACACTATAATTAGACTATGGGATGAAATTCAACTGAAGTTGATGTCCGGGTCTAAAAATATACAATTTTTAAAAATAGAAGAAACTTGAAAAAATCATTAATTCACAATTTTAGACCCTCATATGATCACGTATGGCCTCTAAAAAATAACAAAAAAATTCCTAGGTAGGTAGTATTGCCTAGGGATATCAACATACTTTTTGATATGATCATTTTGGCATGTGAAAGATCTCAAATAGAGCTATATGTCAAAAGTTATGGCCTTCGAAAGGTTGGCCTATTTTTTCTACATCATTCTCCTCTGGTTGAAAACAACCCAATGCCTGCAAGTTGGCCTGATCATACTATTGTCATTTGTCTTTATCAATTTTATTCAGATCCCATTCTATAATCCAAGTTTTATCTTCTTGCTACAATCCTTCCTAATGAACCAAATACCTTTATAATTCCCTTACCTTGTGCTTACTATTTTCATATCCAAAACTTACATTATTTTTTCTTCCTTCTTCTTTGGAACCTGCTGCTCCCAATTTACTTCTTCATCTTCATCATCTTCTCCATGGAATTCATATAAATCTAAAACATTAAATACTCGAGATATATCAAAATTATGTGGTAAACTCAACTCATATGTATTATCGTTGATTTTCTTTACAATTCTACATGGTCCAATTTTCTTGTACTTCAACTTATTGTATGTGCCTTTTGGAAATATCTCTTTCCTCAAGTAAACCATTACCAACTCTCTTTATTCAAAAAACTTAGATCTTCTTCTAACATCTATTAATGCTTTATATTTCTCATTACTTTCCTATAACTTTCTTCTTACTCCTTACAACTATTGTATATGCTCTGTAAATGCTTCTACATCATCACTAATTCGATCTACAATTGGCAATTGTACCAAATATAAAATAACCACAGGATTTCTCCCATAAATAATTTAAAAAGGTGACTTCCCTATTGATGTATTCAATTAACTATTATATTCAAACTTATCTTGTGGTAAAGCCAAGTCCCATTGCTTTGGCTTCTCTCCCACTATGCATCTCAATAAATTTTCGAAGCTCCTATTCACAACTTCTGTTTATCCATTTGTTTGTGGGTGATATGCACTACTGAATTGTAGTTTAATACCCATATTATTCCATAAATTCATCCAAAAATGACTTATAAATTTTGTGTCCCTATCTGAAGTAATAGTTTTTATAACACCATGCAATCTCACAATATCCATAAAAAATAATTCTTTAACTCTAGTGGCATCATTGGTTTTCTTACATGCAATGAAATGAAGCATTTTATAAAAGCTATCTACAACAAAAAAAATTGAATCATTACCTCTCTGTGTGTTTGGAAATTCCAACACAAAGTCTATACTCAAATCCATCTATGGTCCTCTTAGAACTGGTAATGTCATGTATAGTCCAATATTTTGTGCATGTCCTTTAGCCACCTGACACATTCTACACCTTGAAACATACCTTGTCACATATATCTTCATATTTGGCCAAAAATACTTTTCCTTCACCAAATTTATTGTCTTTATCTTACCAAAATGTCTAGCCAAACCACCACTATGTAATTCTCTTATTATATTATCTCGTAGAGACCTAATTAGAATGCATAATTGTTTCCCTTTAAAGAGATAACCTTTTTGTATAAGATAGTCATCATGAATATCATCTATCCCACATGTTAATGGATTCCTACAATACTCAACTACCTTGCTAAAATATAGATTAGTATCATATAATTATTTAATAGTTTCAAATCCAACTACTTCACTCACCATAGTAGTTAATAATGCTACCCTCCTGCTCAATGTATCAGCTACTTGATTCTATTTTCCTAATTTATGTTTTAACACAAAAGTATACCCTTGTAAGAAAGAAACCCACTTCACATGCCTACTATTCAACTTATTTTATGTATTGACATACTTCAAAGTTTCATGATCTATAAATAGTATAAACTCCTTAGGCACCAGATGATACCTCCAATGTCTTAATGTGTGTATAATTTCATAAAGTTCAACATCATAAGTAGAATACTTTGTTCTTACCTCATTCAATTTCTCACTGAAATATGCTATTGGATTTCCTTCTTGACTCAGAACAACACCAATTCCCATAAATGAAGCATCACAATCAACCTCAAACACTTTGTTAAAATTTGGTAATGCTAAAATTGGTCTTTCTGTAATCTTATTCTTAAAAAATTCAAAGCTTTCTATGGCTGTTCTAGTCCATGAAAATTCTTTCCCTCTCATGAAATCTATTATTGGTGCTACAATACTACTAAATTTTTTAATAATTTTTCTGTAAAATGTTTCTAAACCATGGAAACTTCTTACCTCTATAATGCTTTTTGGAATAGGCCACTCAACATTTGCCTTTATCTTTTCTTCATCCATTTTCATCCATCTACTGAAACTACAAATCCCAAAAATACCAAACTATTTTGCATAAACCTTCACTTCTTCAAATTTTCATACTTCTCTTTTCTTAACAAATCCATTACCATTCTCAAATGTTGTAAGTGTTCTTATTTAGTCTTAATTAATATAAAAATATCATCAAAATAAACAACTACAAACTTACCAATATATTCTCTTAACACTATATTCATCACCCTCTTAAATGTTCTAGGTGCACTAGATAATCCGAATGGCATCACCATCCATACATATAAGCCATCCCTAGTCTTGAATGCAATTTTCCACTCATCTCCTTCACAAATTTGAATCTAATAATAACCACTCCTTAGATCAATCTTGGTAAAATATTTTGATACTGCAAGCACATCCATCATATCATCTAAATGAGGTATAGGAAACCTATACTTTATTTTAATTTTAGTAATTGATCTAATATCCACACACATTATCCATCCTCCATATTTATTTGGATTTAAAAATGTTGGTGTTACACATGGAATCATACTCTCCCTTATCACCTTCTTCGTTAGCAATTTAGTAACCTATTTATTTAATTCTGCATGTTCTATTAGACTCATCCTATAAGCTGCTTGATTGGGTAGAGCTGATCCTAGAATAAAATCAATGTGATGTTGAATATATCTCTTCGGTGGTGAACTATTTGGTAACTCATCAGGGATAATATCTATATATTCTTTCAACACTTTTGTTGCTTCTATTGGTATTGGCACCATTTCTATTTCTTCATTCTTTGATACTAGTGCATAACATTAACCTGTTAACTTCATATCTTGGATAAATTCAATAGTATAGAGCATGCTTTCTATCTTCTCTTCTTCTTTAAGAGTTAAAAAAACTACCTTTTTATGACCTTTCCAAAAAGCGTATGTGTTCTTTGAACCATCACGAACTACTTTCCTATCAAATTTCCATGGTTTTCCCAATAACACATGACATGCATCCATTAGAATAAAATCACACCATATTTCATCATTATAAGTTTTTCTTATAGAAAACTTGATTAAGCACCTTTTATCTATTGTAACCTCATTCCCTTTATTAAACCATGAAATCTGATAAGGGTTAGGATGTTTTTCACATTGCAAATTTAGTTTTTTAATCATTTCTTTAGAAACCATATTTTCACAACTACCACCATCTATAATTACTTTGCATACCTTTCCACCCAAAGTACATCTTATTTGAAAAATATTTGATCATAGCTATGCATCACCACCTTCTCTATTATGCATTTAATCCTTCCTTGGAGTGATCATGGTTATTCTCATCATGAGATTCTCTCCAACATCAGCTAGTACAACTTTAGTATTCTATTATTCTATTTTAGCCTCAACTAGATTTACTCTTGGATGATCTTCTTGCCTCCTTTCTTGATCTTGATAGTTTGGACACTCAAATTATCTATTTCCTTCTTCTCCACATCTACAATAAACATAATATATTTTTTTGATTTGTAAACCATCCTCTAGCACCACCATAATCTCATCCTCTCTAAAATCCTCTTCCTCTTTGTTGGTATTGAAACCCTTGCCTATTATCATCTTGTCTTTATGCACCACGTGATGATTGACTTTTATTGGCATTAAAGATACCTATGGTAATATTGAACCCACCTCATCCACTTATTATATGAGATCCACCTCTTTTTGGACCAATAGATATCCTTCTAAAATTCTATCTATTTTTTTTCTTCTGTCTTTAAAGCTAATTGATAAGCCTCCTCCATGTTAAGTATTATATGCATGCTTAATTCATCTTGAAAATAAAATTTTAAACCATTTAAATACCTTGCATCTATCTTCTCCTCTATTTCATCATGGTCCATTCATATGGAAAGTTTATAAAATTCATCTGTATACTCCTATATACTATGATCTTTTTGCCTTAAATTTTGAAATCTTATGTACAGGGTTTGTGCATAATCTACAGGAAGAAATTTCTCCCTCAGTTTCTTCTCCATTTTTTCCATGAATTAACCTTCTCTTTACATTTTCTCTATCTCTCTTTCTATAGGTGATCGCACCAAATCATTGCATGACCTTTCAATTTTGTGCATGCAAACTTTACCTTCTTGTCTTCTATCATAGTCTTCCACTCAAATAATTTTTTCATGCTATTCATCCAATCTATCAAATCCTCTGGTTTTAAACTACCTCCATAATATAGAACATCAACCTTGATTCCTTCATTTATTCCTTCTAAATATTGAACCATCCTCTCTTCCATCAATGGCGGCTACTCTTATTGTTATTCTTCTTATTGAATTTATTTATCACGATCTATATATTCCTCATCACCAATTTGTATTCTTCCTTGGTTGGTGATAACCTCTATTACTTGTTGAACTTTCCTCTACATCTCTTGTATAGTCTAGCTTATCTATGCAACACATCTTCATCCTCTTACCATTCTTTACTCCTCCAAGATTTGAACTTGCTCTGATACCAGTTAATGAACCTAAAAACTAACAAGAACAAGAAAATTACCAATAGGCCAAGATCTTGAAACAATACTTATAATTGATTCATATTGATTGCTTGAAATAATTACAAACCTACACCATGCTTAAATAATCCTCAACTCAAAATTTAGAGTTTACATGCATAACTTGAAGATAACTAAAATCTAAAAAAATGCATATTTTTTAAAACTCTTGAAATATCCCAAAAATCTCCTAAAATATCCTAAACACCATAATTAGACTATGGGATGAAATTAAATTGAAGTTGATGTCTAGTTCTAAATATATACAGTTTCTAAAAATAGAAAAAACCCAAAAAATCATTAAATCACAATTTTAGACCCTCAAATGATCACATATGGCATCTAAAAAATATCAAAAACATTTTTAGGTAGGTAAAATTGTCTAGAGACATCAACATACTTTTTGATATGATTGTTTTGGTGCATGTAAGAGCTCAAACATATCTATGGGTCAAAAACTATGGCCTCTAGAAGGTTGGCCTATTTTTTCTACATCAACTGGTGCCATATAAATATATAAGACCAAATAAACCACTTTATTTCACTCTCTTTGAACCAAAAAATAAACACCTGATAGATATATAGGACCAAATAGAACACTTCATTACACTCTCTTTGAACCAAAAAATAAACACCTGACCAATATGGTGGGGAACTCAAAATAGTTGGGAAGAATGTCAAACTACCAATTTTAGGAATCAAATTTACCTCTATATTTTTACTCTTTACTCTCTACTAGAATGACAACTCACTAACTAGAAGATGAATCAAGATAAATGCTTTAGTCTCCCACTTCAGGAAGGAACTAGAGTAGGATTTCCCCATAGTGTGGAATATGCACTACCATAACTAAGGGGTTTAATCCCTATTTATACATATGGCATGACCCTAGTTTCCTCAATATTTAATGTTGCACTATAAGGTATTATAGGAATTAACAACTGGAATATGCACTACCTTCTTGGTTTCATAGGTTTAAGGATGGTTTTTGAAAATGTCACCATCCACTATCTTAGCTTGGTTCCATCTTTAGTAACACACCCTAGATACCCCCTCTAATTTGATAACAAAATCTATACTGAATCAATAAAAACTAAGCTCAAGAGGATTGGAAATTGACTAAAATAATGGAGTTGTTAAGCTCTAAGCTCATGTATGGATGTCATTTGTCAAGATAGATATATGGAGCTATATATATATATATATATATATATATATATATATATATATATATATATATATATGGATTGGTTGAGATAAATATAGGGATGAATGATAGAGATAGGGCTTAGGCTAACATGGATGCAACATCTACCTAATATGATGGGATGGAGCTTACATAGATGCATCAACTTATATCATCTACTAAATTCAATCCTCGATAAAAAAAATATGATAAATTCATGTACACTTATTTCTTTTCACCTTTGGCTATTTACATTTGGAATCATCTATCATCTATTAAAAAAAGAAATGAAAAGGAAGATCTAGGTTGTGAGTTGAACCTCCTAGTCACTTTTTCACCCCAACATCAATGTAGATCCAGAGATTTAATTTCATGAATGAGAAGGTGGGAGAGAAATAGATAAAAGTGAGTCACTCGAATAATTGCATCTATTGATATAGAAATAGAGTGAGTACCATCTTTTAATTTTTGTTCCATGACCAATCCTTTAACTAAATAATAATAACCCAGATCATGAGATCATATAGTATTGATTTTCATTCCCTCATAAGTGAAACTCAACATGCATAAGTTCTAATCAAGATAGGTAGCATCTAACATACATGTTACTACCTATGATCATGTACTCCCCATCCCGTACATAATATTTTTGTTATTTCCTAGATGCCCTATAAATTAATACATCATACACTATTGTTCCCATTTTATCAATGTTTCCATTCACTCGTTGACCATTTACTTTTTAAATAAATATGTTGATGCACTTCCTTGACCCTCATTCCCTAGATATTCTATCTATATATAGGTCAAATAATGCATATCTAATAAAGTTCATTACATTTAATACATAAATGAACTCTCTTGCCTATCTATATCTACTTAGTGAGCCAACTATTTGGATTTGGATCTCTCAAGTTGACTAAGAAATGACATCATAAATGTCCCAATGTTTTAACCATTTAAAATCGACCTTCCCTTCCAATATATATAATATGGGGCTGACCTACCCAGATCACTAATCCCATATTATATTCATGGTGTAGGTCATAACTCTAAATCCATTCTAGGTGGTTTTATTCCCATCTCATAACCATGGTATTATAGGTGGTTCCATTCTAATATCATAATCATGATATTCACAGTGGGTTATAAAAAGGCTTAAATATGGTTTCAGGTCAAATTCTTATATAATTTTTGTGCTTTTTTGATTACTGGGCCAATCCATACACATAAATTACCAACTTATAGCATGCAACCTATAACAACCTATAGTTATGTAATGGTTTCATAGCTCTCATGAGAATCATTCACTTTGATTCATTAAAAAATGGATATAAGTGTGATCTCTCTATGATTTACATAATACAAATTGTATTTAACAAATATGCATCATGTGGGGATTGGGAGATATAATTTTTGCCTTGATATCCCATAATTCATAATAGGGATTGATTAAGTAGAGCACTCAATTAATTAATGTATGTTAGGTTAGGTCATTTATGTGTCACCCACTTCCCATAGATAAATAGATTGGTCAAGATGGGGATAACATTTGACATGTCACCTTTATATATCTATATGGGGTAGATAGATATATAATTTATGTGTTCTATTGAGTACTCAACCTTATATACATACATACATACATACATACATACATACATACATACATACATATACATACATATATATATATATATATATATATATATATATATATATATATATATATGTATATATATATATATATATATATATATATATATATATATATAACATTTACATGCTCATAGTCTGGAGATACCATTTTAGGTCTATAGATCAAAATTGATTTGCTTAAATCTCTCGGTAGTAGGATTATTGAATTGCTTACCCATTGTGACCTGGTCATGGTATTTAAATTGAATGGTTCAATCCAATAGGGGATCTTATGTGGACATTTCTAACTACATGATCATATTTGGACATGAATCTAATCATTTGAGAATTTTTCTTGATCATCAATTGATCCATAGTAATCAATATAATGTTTATTACGTAGATAACATGATCAAATTGATATTATCTTATTCTACTATGGAAATCATATTAAAATATCCTTAAAGTAATATATCATGGCCCTACCTAATCTACCAGACATGATGGGGATAATCACCCTATTACTATTTATTTAGAATAAAAGGAATCTAAATACCATTGAAGAGTCATTCGAAAAAGACAATGTTCAATCCCAAACAAATATAAAATAAATGGGTCAATCCATGTATGCATAAATTTTAATTTCACACATGTAGGAACTAACCACTTTATTCAAATATCACATAGAACATATTCATCTTGTATCATTTCAAACTTGTATATGACATAACCACTACCAACACTATTTTGGTGGACGAGAATGATTTTAAACCCTATTTTATCAAGTTCATATTAGAATCACTCATATCTCTATATCCCTCTCCAAAAACCACATGGAGAGGTGGGATTTCAAGCACATAAATGACCAAATTTAGTGCTTATGAATATATCTATATTTATAATTAAGTAATTAAGTTCTCTCTATGTCTATTACTCAATAGGTTTAGTACCAATTAGTGTATCCAATATTAAATGGTTGATTACTCTTATCTATAATTAATAGTATAATAGTACCTCTTGAATCCATATATAAATCAATTTTAGATATTATAAGTGAAATAACATCATCTCATAAATCATTTCCAAAATCATAAGCCTTTCCACTATTATGCATCAAGATTTCAAACTCAACTCAAATCTTGGGCCTATATTGAGTATATCCAAGGCCTTTCATATTATATCAAGATCTAAAACTCAACTCAAATCCTTTTCCTTTATAATAAAAATTATCAAGAGAATAAGGTACTTATAAACAACAAAATCCAAAATGACCTCCTTCATGAAACACTTTGGTATATCCTCATAAGTCTATTTCAATAACTTGACACTTTACTCTTACATTAGATGGTCCTTAGAGATCCAAAATAACTCCCTCATTATATATAATAATCACTCATAATCCCTAATCACTCCCTCATCATCCTTTATCATCTATCATCCTCCCTAATCACTCTCTCATCAACCATTATCTACCCTTATTGTCACTAATTATATCCTCATCGATCTTTAACATCCCTTATCATCCCTAGTCACTCCCTCATTGGCCCTCATTATCTTAAATCACTAGCTTACTAACCCTCATCATCCATCTTCACTCACTCATCATCCCTCATTATCCCTCATCATCCTTCATCATCCCTAGTCACTCCATCATTATCCCTCATCATCACGAATCACTCTCTCATCAACCCTCATTGTCCCTAATCACACCCTCATCGATGCTTATCATCCCTAATCAATCCATCATCATCCTTAATTAATCTCTCATCAACCTTAATCATCCATCATCATACCTAACCACTCCCATATCAATCCTCATCATTCCTCATCATCTATAGTCACTCCCTTATTAGCCCTCATCACACTTAATCATTCTTTCATCATCCCTAATAACTCCCTCATCATTTATCATCACTCTTAATCACTCTCTTATCAACCCTAATTATCCATAATCACTCCATCATCATCCATCACCATCACTAATCACTCCATCCTTATCCCTCCTTGTACCTCATCATCTCTAATCAATATCTCATCAACCCTCATCATCATTAATCAATCCCTCATCATCCATAATCACTTTTTCATCAACCCTAATCAACCCTCATTTTACCTAATCACTCCCTCATTGGCCTTCCTTAGTTTCATAGGTTTAAGGTCAACCATTAATAGTATAAATGAAAACTATATTGGATTGGTTCTAACCTTGGTGACATGCCCCAACTAACCCAATCTAGTCAGGTAAAAATATTAAGAGGGAGTTAAGAGGTATTAAGCACAAAAGGATTGGAAATGGACTAAAATATTGGAGTTATTAAGCTCTAAGATTTACTATGGATATCACTAGTCAAGATAGAGATAGGGATCCATACATATAGATAGGGGATCAACTATTGATTTTTCAAGATAGATATAGGGATTAATGAATCAAAATCTCTTAGGTGTACCTTAATGGAACTATTCAAGATAGAGTTAGGGATGGATGACATAGATACCACTATATATGGTGTGCGACCTTTAATGTTTTATAAGGAAACATCAATATGATTGGATTTGTGAAATATTCTATCTCATGAAAATGAGAATATGCTATTGTGTAAAAAATGACCTCAACCTACGTGCATAATTTTTCACTAGAATGAATAAACCTAGATGATACTAGAATGAATTGACCTAGATGTCACTAGTATGGTAACATGGCCACATGGATGAAATCACATGAATAATCTTACCAAAATGATATTTAATGGGTTATCAATAGGAGTGCCCCTAGTCTAAAATATGCACTAACAAAACTAAGGGGTTTAAGACCTATCTATATATTTGGCATGGCCCTATTTTATTTGGGGTTTAAGGCTACACTATAATGTCTCATAGAATCACCATTTTTAATATGCATTATACCTTCCTTGGTTTCATAAGTTTACAATTAGTTTTTAGGATTGGTATATGACATTACCTTAGCTTACTTCCTGACTTGGTTGCATACTTTAACTACCCTATTTTGGTCTAGTATTGAGCTTGGGAGGTCCAAGTCAAAAGGTAATAAGCTCAAGAGGATTGGAAATTGAATAAAATATTATATTTATTAATCTCTAATCTCAGGTATAGATGTCATTGGTTGAGCTAGAGTAGGGATCCATATATATAAATAGGGGCTTAAGTATGAATTGATTGAGATAGAGATATGGACAAATGACTTAAGACACCCTAGGTGTACCTTGAAAACATTAGTCAGGATAGAGATAGGTATGAATGACTTATGACCCCATACACACACACACACACACACACATTGTATTGCCTTGAATGTTTTAGTAGGAAACATCAATTGGAGTAGAGTTGTGAAATATGCTATTGTACATAAATGGGAATACACTATCATGTGGTAATGAACTTGACCTACATGCATAATTTATCACTAGAATGAACCAACTTATATCTCACTATAATGACTTGACTTACATCTCACTATTATGGTAACATGATCACATGGATGTGATTTCATGAATCATCTTACTAACTTATTATCAACTGGGTTATTAATATGGTTTGACCACTAATCATGAGAGGAGATCAAACTCAATTGACCAACCATAGTGGTTAGGATAATGATCAACTAAAATTGACTATATACATCTATGTTCATGAGCACAATCAATGCCTCGATCAGGGACATTGAGGGATGATGAGGAAGTGATTAAGGATTATGAAGGATGATGGAGTGACTAAGAATAATTAAGGAAGATGAGGGTCTATGAGGGAGTGATTAAGGATGAGAGATCATTATGGCCATTGGGGGAGTGTTTAGGGATGATTAATGAGTAACTAAGCATGATGAGGGCTGATGATGGAGTTATTAGGGATGATGAGAGATAATGAGGGTCAATGAGGGAGTTATTATGGATGACAAAGAATGAGGAAGGAGTGATTGGGGATGGAGGGGATGATGAGGGAGTAAATAGGGATGATGAAGCTCGATGAGGGAGTGATTAGGGATGATGAACACTGATATTAAAGTGATTAAGGAATATTAGGGATGAGGAGGGAGTGATTAGAGATTATGAGGGATGATGAGGGAGTGACTAGGGATCATGAGGGATGATGAAGGAATTATTATGATGTGATATCACACCCTTGTAGAGGAGTTTTTGAGGCTCTTCCACTCCCAATCATAATATGGGAACAACTCCAGGATGTGGGTATCTTATGATAGGGTTGAACCTCCA
This sequence comes from Torreya grandis, assembly GCA_037957365.1. Taxonomy (NCBI): domain Eukaryota; kingdom Viridiplantae; phylum Streptophyta; class Pinopsida; order Cupressales; family Taxaceae; genus Torreya; species Torreya grandis. The sequence goes on from JARHVA010003171.1 coordinate 2,118,266, forward strand.
GAGAAGTTTGGCTTCCTCTTGATGATCACCTAAAATAATGTTATCATAGGGAAAAGGGTTAGAAAGGGTAAAAGGGATCCTAATAAATATAACAAGGTGATTCACCACATAAAAAATGGAAACTCCCATAATCTTGAACCCACACTAGATCTATAGAAGATAATGCTAGCTCACACAACCTCACAATATAGCTCAGTGCATAAGTGTTTCATGGAATAGGTTTTGGTAGAACACTAATCCAAATCTGTAATAGCTTTAAAACACCCTAAAGAAGGTCATAAAAGGAGGAAAATGGATGAGGAATATTTTCCTTCACTATGCCATCATCACAACTAACTCAACACAAATCTAAAGTAAGATATAGGTAAAGAAAGTCTTTTATTGCATCAAGAGGTAGTTATTTTAAATTCTTGATAGGGTTTAGCCAATCAAAATGAAAATATTTTATAATATCTTAGAGATTACCCTGATCTTCAAGATTAAAGAGTCATTTTTAGAGTCTAGAATCAGAGAGAGAGAGAGAGAGAGAGATTACAAATGGGAAAGAATGGGTAAAATAGAGAAAGTGAGAAGAGAGAAGAAGGAGCATGTTAACCAAGAATAATCAATGAGATGACACCTTTAAATTAATGCTCCACCACACTTAATCCAATCCAAACTAGCCCTTCATTAATAAGTTAACCTGCATTTTCTCCAATTAGTTTTCAAGCTCTTCTCATTGGTTGAGAAATTCACTAGAAGAAAAAAGTCTATTTTGTAGATGATGAGTCATGACTAAGTCTATTAGAGAAAATATCTTTATGGTTCTGAATAGTATTGAATGTTCTGAATACTTCTCTAACCACCACATCTCTTTGATCTAATCTTCTACATTGCTTCCCACTTTCTTTCACTCTAAGGACAAAACTCTCATATCTTGAATCTAGAGAGAGCCATGCCATGTCTACTTTAAGAGGCGATAGGTACCTGCTTGTCAAGGATATGACTATTTTAGAAGATAAGACACTCTTTCATATCATGTTTATATCTATCTCTACTCCAAACCTAAACATAGATTTACTATAGATTGAAAACCAATCTCATTTATTGGTTATCATATAGCTATAATATTGATGAAAACCTATAGGTTGTATAGTCCTATCTTTAACTATATTAGGTTTAAACAAACCTATTTTAACTTTAAACCTTATGGAATCCAATAAATCATCATATGCATAGCTCTTATTTAAATAATAGTGAACACAATTATGGATCATTACTATAATCTCAGATGAAACAGGCCTACAAGTTCCAAAAACACTTAAACCCAATCTAAATTGTGCTTTAATGGCATCAAAACTTTAGCATTGACAATCCAAATTGTATCATTGTCTTATTATTAAGGATGCTAAAATGAGATCTAATGGTGACATATGCCTTTTGAAACATTACTCTAGTTTAACCTAGGTCATATGTTTGACCTCTACTTGAAGTCTCACATCTTTTAATTTTAATATCAACTATCAATCTTGATCTAAGAACATTGATTGTACAATTTATTATCTCCACATTGATCCTCAAGATCCTAGAGTCACTCCATATATTCCTTTTCTTATGACACATAGTAGCTTCATATTCATCCCTAGGATATACTAACTATTTGACCTTCCACTCACCATCAATTTACTTTTGTATGATGGATCATGCACCATTGATCAGCTTGGACCCACAATCTTTGCCAATCATTGCACATCATTAGATATCTATTTAGGTACTTGAGATATTAAAACTTGTCAACCCATGCTTAATCTTAGGATATGTAAACTTTTGACTTTATTCTCATCGTTGATCTTAGATCACATGATTTAATGCACATCGTTAGATTTGCCTACACTTACTTTATTTGTCAATCACTACATACCATTAGATATTCATATGGCACCTGAGATATTTCCACTTATTATCCATGAGTTCATCCTTGGAACATTTAAATTTAGATAGATATTTCATGAGGCCTAAACTTGATGTCCTCACAAATGTCTTACTCTGCTAGTTCAACTTTGAGGACTTATATCTTGAGATAGAAAGCTCATCAAGATACAAAATTTGTAGAGAATGATTTAGGCATGAATAACTTCATGTCCATGTGATATTTTGGCCTGAGAGGCTTTCTAATAATAATTATAAAATGCAAAATCAAGCTGAGCAGTCCATTTCTTCATGACATTTGAAATGATATGGTATTCAAAGCTTGATTTTACCATCTTTTGATCATTCATGGGTTAGGAAATATACTAAAATTATCTATCCATGAATAATATTAGTATGTGGGAAAAAATTGGTGAACATCTTTGGTGACTCACGGGGAATCATGCCTGCTATGCTTGAGAACCTAGACTAGTTACCTTGTTTGATCCATTAGGTATAGAGTCACTAGTATTTTCTCTTAGCTAACATGAAATGATGCAAGGATCCCCCTTTGGATAACTTCCCTTGAAACATCAAGGACCAAAAAAAACAAAAAAAATAAGGCAAGTGCATGTAGGCACCTGGAAGAAATAAAAACAACTAACCTAATAAAAAAATGTGAACATAGGCAGTTAGAGAAAAATGTGAAATCTACTCTAATATATACAATATTATACACAAATTTACAAGCACCTCCCTCTTGGTTCAAATGGAAAACTTTGAGTATCATTCACTTGTAACAAACCAAGATGAAAAATACCTTACTTTGGAGGTACCAAAATTGGTGAACTAGGCAACTTGATGACCAATCCTTTTGATGTGATCTCCAATGGATGAAAAGGAAAAAACATGCCTCTAATGTAGACATATTGGTCCAAGTCATAAAATCTTGGTTCATGTTGGACTATAGGAACACTTGTTTGATGTTGCAGGAGCAACTACACTTGGTTCACTTGGTGGTTTAAAAATACCATATCCTTCTCCCTTGTCCTTATGACAATTAGGACTGATCATGATTAGAGAAACATGCTCATAGGTTCTTATGAAAAGGATATGTCCCTTAATCTATTTTTAATCTTTGCTTATGGCATTGAACTTCTACCATAACCCTTCAAATTTTTTACTGGTATGTTCATCAAATTACATCTCTTGAGAATTTGAGATGTCTATTTCATCAACCTAACTCAATATTTCATCTTGATATTCCACTATGAATTAGAGTTGACTCAACCATCTAATGTTTAAAACATCACACCTATCTTGCTCAAGATTTGATTTGCTTTCCTCTTGCTCTAACATATCAAGGATATCCTCAACTGACACCTCATCTTGAAGTGGACTAACCTTAAGCACCTAGTTCTAATCCTGTTCTTCATCTATGTATAATGGACCTTCATTAATATATTCAAGGTCTTCCCCATGTTCATCTTGAGGATTGTCTTCTTCAGGAAAGTTAACAACATTAATCTTATCCATTTCACTCAATAAATCTAAGCACAAATGCTACCATTGATCTTCTAAGTTGCTTGAGTTAACCTTGATCTCCATAATAGGTTCATGAAGACTATCCTCTCATTTCTAATCAGGATCCTGCAACTTGAAATTTCAAACATGATCCTGCTTTTGAAGTGGGCTTCCTATCTTGATCTCCTTATCATAGACACTTGCATTGTACCCTTGAGGCTTATTTGAGACCGTAAGATTATCTTTTATCCTTTGTAAAATAGGTTATTTCTCCAAGAGGGAGATGGTGGGAGGGTGAAGAAGTTCACCTTGCTTATAGCTTAAGAGAATGTCCTTCTAGCTAGGTACCTTGAAGGGTCTCTTTCATGGTTCTTGAGGAAAGGAGAGAGAGAGTCTCATAACTCTTGTAAACCAAGCTCATCATGCTAAGATATGGTTGTTTTATTCATTTCTTGCAAAACTAACTCTACCTCTACTAGAACTGGTTCTTATACAGACTCAACTAACACCTCCTTCTTTATGTCTTTCTAAATTGATTTCCATGATGGAAATGAGTAGGGAATAGACACCTTTTTTTTTTCTTTTTAATGGTTATAGGAGAGGGTGGTCTCACAAGTGAGGGCATGACATAGCTAGGGTTGAATGTTTTAGAGAAGATCCATGATGAAATAGCTTCATTTTTTTGAATGGGAATGGGCATAGGGGTAGGAAAGGGAAAACTTATTGGCTTAGTTTTGACAAACTCTTTCTCCCACTACTCAAACACATTTTAAATGGATAATACCCATGTTTTTAATTCTTGCTTCTAAGCCTATGGATAACCATCTTCTTCAACATATTCCCACAGGTTCCAAAACTCTTACAAAAAGATCCTTGTCCCATCCATGGCATGAATCGGTAATTCTTGTCCAAGCTTAACCCCCTCATTTTTTTTTATGATTATTCTATATTGGTCTAATATTGCCTCTCTAAATTTTGATAAGGATGGACTGTGATAAGGTTAACTAGGGGTTGACCAGAAACTCTTAAAGGTTGAGCTTAAGGATCTTAGAGGGGAGAGGACACATAAGACTATTCCAAATGATCCTAATTCTCTTCATAAGATATCAACACAATATCTACATTCTAGATTATGCTTCTCATCATTTCTATGTCCTCATTCTTATAAGATGACCATTATTTACCCTCATAAACTGACCATCTATTATTGAAAAACTAAAGAGAACTCCTTGCCTTTTGTAGAAAATGGATATGGATGACTAGAGAAAACTCCAAACCCTACTAATCCCCTTATCAACTAATTATAAAGTGCTAATGTTTGGTTGACTCTTGATAAGAATGTAACAAGATAATCCTAGTCTTCACAAGGGGAATTAAAAGAGTGATTTGAATGCAAAGTGTAGGGGTGGGAGGAGGACAAAGGCCATGATAGGGTTGATAGGCTATTTGAGGGACACTTGGGGGGAATAAATATATTTTATTTTCCTGATAAGTGTGATACTGAGGTAGAGAATAAGCATACTAATCAAAAGATGGCTAATTATACATACCATATTATGATGATTAGGCACTTAGGCTACTTAACCTAGCTGATGAATACTTGGATTCACCATTGATTTTTGTACACATGCCTCCAAAGGCTAATTAGATGAAGAGAACACCAAAACTATTCACCATTAAAAAATATAGTAAGTCCTAACAAACATGCCATAAAATATTATGATGTGATATTACACCCTTATGGAGGAGTTATTCAAGCTCCTCCACTCTTAGTTGTAATATGGGAACAACCCTTAGGCTATGGGTGTCCTATGATATGGTTGAATCTCTAGAGAAGGCTAGATTCCTCTTGATGGATCACCTAAACTAATGTTATCATAGGGAAAATGGTTAAAAAGGGTAAATGGATTCTAAGAAAGCTAATGAAGTGATGCACAAAATAAAAAGGGAAACTCCTGTAAGCTTAAACCACACTATATCTATAGAAGACAATTCTAATCACACAACCTCACAATCTAGCTTAGTGCATAAATTTTTCATGGATTAGGTTTAGGTAGAGCACTAATCTAGACATGTAATATCTTGAAAACACACTAAAATAGGTCAAAAAGGAGGACAATGGATGAGGAAGATTCTCCTTCACTATTCCACCATGCACAACTCATGCAACACAGATCCAAGGTAAGATTTAGGTAAATAAATTATTTAATTACATCAAGAGGTAGTTCTTAAAAATTATTGATATAGCATAATAAAAGATGATCCTATTTTGTAGTATCTCATAGATTCCCCTACTATTCAATATCAAAGAGTCATTATGAGAGTCTAAAATCTAGGGGGGGGGAGAGAGAGAGAGAGAGAGAGGAGAGAGAGAGAGAGAGAGAGAGAGAGAGAGAGATGAGAGAGAGGAGAGAGAGAGAGAGAGAGAGAGGAGAGAGAGAGGAGAGAGAGAGAGAGAGAGAGAGAGGAGAGAGAGAGAGAGAGAGAGAGAGAGAGAGAGAGAGAGAGAGAGAGAGAGAGAGAGATTACAAATGGGTAAAATAGAGGAAGGGAGAAGAGAGAAGAGGGAGCATGTTAACCAAGAATAATCAATGATATACCACCTTTCAATGAATGTTCCACCATAGTTAATCCAATCTAGACTAATCATTCATCAACAAGTTAACCTTCATTTACTCTAATTAGTTTCTAAGCCCTTCTCATTGGTTAGAAAATACACTAGAAGACAAGAGTCTATTTTGTAGATGATGATTCATGACTAAGTCTATTAGAGAAAATATATTTATGGTTATGAATAGTATTTAATGATCTAACTACTTCTCTAACCACTAGATCTCTTTGACTCTGATCTTCTACGTCGCATTTCCCACTTGCTTTCACTATAAGGAAAAAATCCATCATATCCTAAAATCTAGATAGAGCCATGCCATATCTACTTTAAGTGATGGTAGGTACATGCTTATTGAGGATATGACTATTTTTGAAGATAATACACTCTTCCATATCTTATTTATATCTACCCCTATTGCAAACCTTAACATAGATTTACTATAGATTGAAAACCAATCTCATTTATTGGTTTTCATATAGCTATAATATTGATGAAAACCTATAGTTTATATAGTCCTATCTTGAACTATATTAGGTTTAAAACAAACCTATTATGCCTTTAAAACCTTGTGGAATATGAGAAATCATCATATGCATAGGTCTTCTTTAAATAATAGTGAGCATAGTTACAAAGCATTACTATAATCTCAAAAAAATAGGCCTTTATATTCCAAAAACCCTTAAACCAGATCCAAATTATGCTTTAAATGGCATATAAAATTTATCATTAACCCTAAATGTATCAATTAATCTTATGATTAAGTATTTTTGACTGATCTATGATGAAAACATCTACCTTTTGAAACATTGTTCTAGTTTGACCTAGGCCACATGTTCAACCTCTACTCAAAGTCTCATGTTTTTAAATTTTA